>VCII01000733.1:0-29813 GCA_006030095.1 Triplophysa siluroides
CATGAATCGGGAAAGTGTGGCAAATGTGGAGAATTAGAAACAGTGAGGCATATCCTTAATGACTGTTCTGCATATGAAAGGGAGAGATTCCAATTAATACAAGAATTAGGATGGTTGGGAAAGGATAATATCTCTTTAAAAGTATTGTTAGGAAACGGGTCAAGGCAATCAAGAGTACATGAACTATTATTCAAATACCTAAAAAACACAGGAACAATAGATAGAATATAGGAATTATTATTATTATTATTTTTTTTTCTTTCTTCCAAAACTAAGTACTCTCCACACTCCAGATCAGTACGTGGCGGTAATGCACCTTTTCTTGGGTTTGCCAAACCGCCATAAAAACACTAGAAGAAGAAGAAGACTTCACTCTTACCAACGAAGCTACTACAGTCTAGTTCTCCTGTTCTTCGAGTTCTCAAAGTCGTTTTTCCATCCAAAAGGTTTATCGTCAACGGAGACATATATTACCTTCGTCAGCATCGGGACCTATACTCATCTGCCCTGCCTGGATTTCCACGCCTGCCGTCCCCGAACTCTGACAACCTTAAGGACAGTATTGACATATATTCTCCTCGCTCTGTGTTTATACCCTGATGTGTCAATAAATATTCCTATAGTTGAAAGTAACCTACTTGTCTGAGTGGTATCATAACAATTACACCCTTATCCCAGTCAAGTCATTTTTTTTTCCAGTTGATCTACTTAAAGGAATAGTTCACCACCCCCACATTTGTGATGCTGTTGTTATTCACTCATGTCATTCCAAATCCGTGTCACTTCTTCATTTGCATTTTAAAAGCTCACTGTCTCTAAAACTGCTTGCGTTTATTTTATCCATTACAGTATAGGGAAGTATTTAAACATATAGTGGTGGTCAAATTTAGTAGAACAGAAATATTATAAGGAATGTTTTCACCAGCTAAAATGGCTTTAAGTCATTTGTTTCTATCTTTTGCTATAGTGTGTTAGTAGGAAATATCATCTTACATTCCTTTTGCCATTAATTGTAATAATTCTGTGAGATTTTTGTTTGCACTAGGAGCCTGACCACAGCCAGTGCTCCAAACAGAGATCTGATGTCATCATCATCCGGTCTGTCTGAAATGACATGAAGAAACAGAACGTCATGGTTACGTATGTAACCTCGGTTCCCTGATGGAGGGAACGAGACGTTGTGTCGAAGACGACAGATGGGGTTCGCCCTTGAGAACCTATCAACTCTGACTACTTTTAAAAAAGGCCAATGAAATTGGCGAATGAAATTTGCATGCCGGGCTCCGCCTCCGGATGTCCGGTATAAAAGGAAGCCGGCGTGCTTCATTCACTTCCCTGTGTTCTGAGGAGCCTGAAAGCCTCTCACGACTGCTGCAGAAGGCGATAAGCGTTGTGGCATAAGGGACACAACGTCTCGTTCCCTCCATCAGGGAACCGAGGTTACATACGTAACCGAGACGATCCCTTTCTGTCGGTCTCTCGACGTTTTGTCGAAGACCACAGATGGGGTTCCCTCTGGAAAACGCCACAACGCCTATCGCGTCACAATCTCTAACGAAGCGACGGTAACAAGCCTGGGCGTGTCAACTCGAGGCTTTCGCGAAACTGTAACCTTCCAGTGTGATGGGTCGGGGGTCCCAGAGCTTCCTGAAGGAAGATGGGTAGGCCCTGACCAACTACCTTTCACGGACGGGGCCTTATCTCTCTTACTGGCGAGAGGCCGTCCGGATCGGGTACCACCGGGTAAGCGCAACTTCCTTAATTAGGGATGCGCTGCAGAGGCCACTTCCTACCCGGGGGGAGGAATACAGTGGATATAGATATGGTCTCGCCCTTAGGGAGATCGCATGGAACGAGTGGACTGAGTAGTTAACCGCGAGGTGGAGGCCAACTCATGAGGATACATCAGACGGAACAGCCCAGGGAGGGGGTGTTGCATACGTCCGGTAGCACTAGGTCTGGTTAGAGCCATCTGATGGCTCACATGTTCTCCCGGCCTAAGGGGGAAGGCTGCTCTGCCCAGCAGACCCCCAGGGGGTGCTTTCTTAGTGATGGATGGAATGCCTGTTCTTAACCAAATAGATGGGTAAGAAGGGAGGCGGAAAGGATACCTCTTCTTAACCAAGGTAGGGTAAGAAGAGAGGTAGATAGCACACTGACCCAACCTGCTGGAGGGTGGGAAGATGCTTTCGCAGGCATACGCCCAGCCGGCTGCCGGTCCTACACGTGGCCATGCAGGACGCGGGCTGATACCAGTTTACGTGGAGTTGCGAAGGTGTTTGGGCGTAGCCCAACCCGCAGCTCTGCAGATGTCTGCCAGAGAGGCACCCCTGGCTGGGGCCAACTGAGACCGGGATGCTGTAGTGACGGCGTCCACGGTCTGGTGCGCCAATCTCTGTTTGGAGACAGTCCTCCCTGCTGACCTCCGAAACAGACAGAGCTGATCAGAGCCCTAAGCTCTGCGTGCGGTCCAAATAGAGGCGCAGCTGGCATGCCGGACACAACACGAGTGGGGTTGGGTCTTGCTTCCTGATAGGGAGCACCTGCAAGTTTGCCGCCTGGTGGTGGGAACTTTGGGCACGTGGCCGGGTCGGGGTCTCAAGATAGCGTGAGACTTACCGGACACTAATCTTAGGCAATCGGGGGACACGGAAAATGCTTGTAAGTCCCCTACCCTCTTGGAGACGAACGCCAACAAGAGAATTGTCTTCATCGTGATGAGGAAGAGCGGCCTCTCTGAGAGCTCGAAGGGCCTGAGCCCGCCACGAGGGTACGGAGCGCGATCGAGGCGAGTCCGCCTTCACGCGCCCCTTAGGGATCTACTGATCAGGTAGTGCTGCCCTAGGGACTTCCGCCACTGAGAAGTGATGAGCGGTCGCTACAAACACTTTCAGTGTGGAGGGGGAGAGATTTAGTCTCCAGTCCCTTAGGAACAGCCTGTACCGATCGAGCATCTTCGTGGGTCTTCTCATCGAGAAGAGCACCAGGATGAGAAGGGGCCCCAGTGGTAGGGGCCCAAGCCTGAGTGATGGCTCCACCACAGGGAGAGGGGGATAGCCAACTCAGGATCTACTTGTCCTGTCCAGGGGCCAGACATGGGGGCTCCAGAGGTCTGGCCTGGGATGCCATAACGTGCCCTTCCCCCGAGAAAGCAGGTCTTTCGTCAGGGGAATCGGTCAGGGGGGAGTTGTTGTCAAGAGCATTAGCTCCGAGAACCAAGTCTGGTTGGGCCCGTCAAGTAGTACTTGATGCTCCTCTTCCCTGGCCTTGCACAGGATCTGTGCAATGAGGTTCACTGGGGGGAAGGTATCCTTCTGCTTGTCGCGCAGCCAGCTATGCGCCAGGGCCTCCATGCCGAGGGAGGTCTCGGAGGGAGTGCCAAGGCAGGAAAGGGTGGTGTTCAAAGAGGCGCCTGAGCCTGCCCGAACAGCACCCCGAGAGCTGGAGTGTGCAGAGGTGGAGTCACCACTCTCCACAAGGCGTCAACTGACGAGAGAGCCGTGGGCTGTCTGGTTCAGATTGCCTGGGATATGTGTGGCGTCCAGAGGAGGAGGCGTCGGGCGAGTCGTTCGTATGCGCACGTGTACAACTCTAGGCATTGATATGCCAGCGCAGATGGGGCCTTGTCCTTGCCCTCAACCCTGCAGGAAGGTGTCTGTCGACATGCCTTCCCGAGAAAAGGTCTCCAGGAGCCCACGCGGACGCAGGCTTCCTGTGCCCCCACGGGCGGGGGGTGACGTATCACTTAAGACCAAGGGGTGAGGGTGCGTCGGCAGAGAGGCGTAATCACCTTTCCTCAGAACTTTACTCTGTAGCCAGTGTTTTGAGCAGTCCCATGTGCATCAACCCGAGGGGTACCACCACCGTCGAGGATGCATCTGTCCCAGGAGCCTCTTCAGTGGGAGCGCACTGCAGGGTTAAGTTCCTTACCAAGAAAGAGGATGATCTCCATGCCGAAAAAGAGGATGCTCTACCTGGGGAGAGCCTCTTATTCTCAGAGCCTCTTTCTCGGTTGACCTGTAGTCCCAATCTATCTGCGTGCCAGAGCACTAAGTCCCTGTGTGCACATAACAAATCTCATGAGCGCCTCGCCGAGATAGTTTAGTGCCCGCACACCTCTCTCCCGGAGGAAAGTGAGGGCGGCTTCCACGATCTTCGTGAAGACTCGTGGGGAAGGGACTGACCGAAAGGGAGGACTCTGTACTGACATGCCCGACCTCCGAGACCGAGACATGAAAGTAAGTGTCGCTTAGGTCATTTGCCGTGAACTCATCTTTACATCCAGTAGACATCAAGATGTGCATCTGCGTAGCATCCTGACGGGCAGCTTGAGTAGGTGCCTGTTCAGGGTCTGCAGATCTAGCAACCCTCCTTTCTAAGAACGATGAAATACAGGTCACCACCCGTTGAACAACACCGCGTCGCGGTTTGGGCAAGTCTTGTCAGACTCCCAGGGACCAGCCGGGGACTAGAGGTACAATCTACTTCAACGACCTCCTGGAAGTGTTTCGATGGCTGGCAGAGTGGATCTTCCGCTGTGGGGGGGCCCCCTGGGGGCGATCGGCTCTGATTACCTGCCTGGCGATGATGTAGCAACGTGCACTGTCTGTGAGATCGTAGAGAGTTGATGTTTATCCTCAACACTGTGTCTCGCCATGACGCAACGTCGAGTTGCCGTACACCGTCCTGTAGAGGGTGAGAGCGGCTGTGAAAACTCCCAGAGAGAGAGAACCCCTTGAAGTGGGCTGTTGGGACAGGGCAGGACCGTCCTTGAATGACCTCCAAACCTGGGGTCCAGCCTGAAGGTGTTCTCGGTCTCCCTGGGGTCTTCCCGTGAGGGCCGCATTTGCTCCCGCCGCGGCTGCTGACGGGGTGGTGGTCTCCTCCTTGACGTTTTCTTCCGGTGGGCCAGCTGAACGAGGGGTCATCGAAGAGGACCAGGCTGCTGGGGAGCAGACGGTGCATGGAATCTCGACAGCCCGAGGGGGGGTCAAGTCACGGCAGGGGAGGATATGCTTGATACCCTCAGTCTGCTTTTTACTGTCGAACTCGACAGGATCACCAAACAGCCCCCCCTTGCGAGATGGGTGAGTCGAGAAGGCGTAACTTCTCGGTGTCTCTCATCTATGCAAGGTTCAGCCAGAGGTGTGTCTCCCAGCCACCCGTAAGCGGTTTGGTGGCAGCGCGGATCTCCTGCATAAGCGGCAGGTCGGTCTTGCCCTGTTGGGACTCCCTCCACGCCGTAGCGTGACGAATGCCAGTCAGTCACCCTCCAACGTTGCAAGGGACATCTCATCATCACGCGCCATTTCCGACACGTGATTGAGGAACAAGACAGTTGGACGTCTTTTGGGGAACGATCAAACGAGCGAGGTACGAGCGGTTCGTGAGCCAGTGGCTGGCGGATTAGTGCTTGCAATAATCCTCATGTCACCCTCGGTGCTTGCCGGAGCGGACAGCAGTGCCGTAGTCCTGCGGTCACGAAACGGGGAGCAACACAAGGTGGCGGCTGGTTCCCGGGGGAAGACACTCGCCTGTGACGCAACGTCTGAATCGCCATCCGCCCGCAGCGAGATGGGTGAGTCGAGAAGGCGTAACTTCTCGGTGTCTCTCATCTATGCAAGGTTCAGCCAGAGGTGTGTCTCCCAGCCACCCGTAAGCGGTTTGGTGGCAGCGCGGAACTCCTGCATAAGCGGCAGGTCGGTCTTGCCCTGTTGGGACTCCCTCCACGCCGTAGCGTGACGAATGCCAGTCAGTCACCCTCCAACGTTGCAAGGGACATCTCATCATCACGCGCCGTTTCCGACACGTGATTGAGGAACAAGACAGTTGGACGTCTTTTGGGGAACGATCAAACGAGCGAGGTACGAGCGGTTCGTGAGCCAGTGGCTGGCGGATTAGTGCTTGCAATAATCCTCATGTCACCCTCGGTGCTTGCCGGAGCGGACAGCAGTGCCGTAGTCCTGCGGTCACGAAACGGGGAGCAACACAAGGTGGCGGCTGGTTCCCGGGGGAAGACACTCGCCTGTGACGCAACGTCTGAATCGCCATCCGCCCGCAGCGAGAGAGAACAGCGGGAAATGCCACGCTGGAGAAATTTGCTCTTTTAGAAGGAAATTGCTTCTTCTAGAAAAATCTCGAACACTTCTGGCACCGCCGAGACGCCCAGGGGAAAGTCGCTGCAGGAAGGGACGATCCGCTGCACCACGTCGTGAGAATCCGGCGATGTAGATACGAGCAGTTGTAGTCAGGAGCGAAGGCTCTGAAGAACAAAAGGTAAGTGAATGAAGCACGCCGGCTTCCTTTTATACCGGACATCCGGAGGCAGAGCCCGGCATGCAAATTTCATTCGCCAATTTCATTGGCCTTTTTTAAAAGTAGTTAGAGTTGATAGGTTCTCAAGGGCGAACCCCATCGGTGATCTTCGACACAACGTCGAGAGACCGACAGAAAGGGAACAATATGAGACCGATTAAATCCAGAAGAACTGTGGCAACGTCTCCAAGATGCTTCAAGAGACCTACCTGCAAAGCTATACGAAATTCTATGCACAAGTGCACCTATGGCATAATCTGCTTTGAACGCAAAGGATAGTCACACCAAATGTTGATTTTATTTAGGTAATAGAAGTTATGTGATGCAGAAAATCTATTTCGACAGCATCCTAAATTTTCAGAATTGTTACACAAGTGGCTAAATAAAACTTTTAACAATACTGCAGCTTTGCAGGTAGTTTCTTAAAGCATCTTCGAGACATTGCCACAGCTCTTCTGGATTTATTCTGTTTCAGTTTGTTCTGGTTCTTCAACATCCAGTCTGTCTGAACAAGACCTCGGTCACGAAACTGGGGGAAGGAAGAACCCAAATGCAGGCAGCAGTACAGGGTAACAAAAAGACTTTAATAAAACACAAAACAAAGACCCACGAGGGGGTAAAACAAGACACGATAACAATAACAATGACAAGTATACAGGAACTAGATTAACTACACTAAAACTAACAAAGACTTAATACAATACTAGACAAGACTAAAATGGACTAACACTCAACTACACTTACTTTAACTTGGGAAGAGACATCGATTACAAGACATGGAAGGCCCTCACACAAAGGTACATGCTAATGCAATGACCGACACAAGACAATGAAACTTGAGGACTATTTAAAGGTAACAAACACAGGATAATTAATGGGGAACAGGTGCTGGGGATTAAACACTAATGGGAAGGCTAACGAGACGAAAAGGGCGGGAACACAGACGAGACACGAGAAAGCACATGGCAAGCCAATATATAAATAAAGCCATGTCTTTCTCACACAAAACCTAAGGCTATGTCATGGCTCCGCCCCCAAGACCAAGAATAGACATGACATGATGGCGGAACCATGACAACCTCTTACAAACTAAAATCTCACTGGATTACTACAATTCATGGCAAAAGGAATGTTTGAAAATTATATTTCTTCCAACACACTATAACAAAATATAGAAATAAATTACTTAAAACCATTTTTAGCTGGAGAAAACATACTAATGTTCTAATAATGTTGGGCACCAGTGTAAGGTTGCATGCAAGGACTAATAACATTTTTATTATTCATCAACCCTTATTTCCTTCACTTTTTAAATAACAAAAAGGCTACAAATAATTTTACCAAAAGCAATCTCAAAGCAATGCCACCGATCCATTTTAGAACTATATTCCTTTCTAATGCTTGCGCCACACCAAAAGATAATCGGGCCAATTTCTCCCCTTCCAACCGTCCTAGGTGAAGTCCCGATGATCTTAAATGGCTCTAAAGATTATCTTATCAGATTTCCCTGTGGTGTGATGTGTGTTAAGAGTGAATGAACCTGATCGGAAGATCATCGGTGCCGCCCCGATCGCAAATCTTAAATATGCAAAATGTTAATATTTACGATCAGAAATCCAGGGCTGCGTTCAGCCCCTACAAAACATTGCAAAACGGCGGTGCGGTTGAAGACCCTGTTGTGATGACGCAAGAGTTGAATTATGGCAGCTGAGAAGGCCATTCTTTGTGTTCTTTTTGAAGAATTTTCAGAGCCTGATGAAATCAGCATAAATACGTGTTGAATACTGTATAACTGTAAAATACATCTCTTCTAATATCTTCAATTGTTGCATATACAGAGCTGCAGCGGACACATTTAAACGACTTTAATTGGACCCATTGTGCGAGCTGTCTCTTTAATACCGCGTGGGTTATATACATGTTGCTGCTGATTGGAGTGGGGTCTGTCTGCGGAGTGCAAGAGAGAGGCGTAAATGGTAATGGGCGTAACTGGTAATGGGCGGAACTGGTAATGGGCGGAACTTGTAATAGTTGTAACCTGTAATTGTCCGAATCACACGGAACAACGCGAGATATCAAAAACGTCACATTGTCGGCAAGATGGCGGGTCGTATAGATACAGCGGTAAGGATATTTTCCCGAGATAAAAGTTTAAATTTTATTCTTTAAGTAATTTTCGTGCAATAGTAGGGTAACGCACATATTGGTATCGTTTCGTCGACAATATATTAAAACTAGGGCTGTCAAAGTTAACGCAAGCGTTTCTTTTTTTCAAATGAACCCGTGAAAAAAAAATATTTAACGCAATTAACGCAGCATCCGTTTGATTTGACATCCTTTGTCTAGCCTTACATGATGTAATCACGCTCTTATTCGTGTACAGGATTTTAAACCACGTAAGCGCGATTTTGAAACAGTTGCTTTGACATGTTCAATGAAGATAGATCACTTTTAAACTGTGAAACGCGGCAAAACGCAACGCGAGCTCCAGTCTGGTGTGTACAGTAACGGGATAAAGGCTCTGTCAGACAGTGAATCCTTGTTCTCTTTCCGAAAGTTCTCTTCCGTGCTTGAATTAATAAAACCTCACAAGATCATGCCAGAAAGCCGTTTTGTCCAGCATTTTATTAACACATTCCCGACACCTGTCCCTTGTAATTATCCTTTGTTAATCTCCCTTTATCATGCCCTCGCGTCTACTGTCCTGGGCTTGTTCGTTTTGCGTGTTTGCCTTGTCTGCAATAGCCAGATGATCTGCATGATTGTGTTGTTTGTATGTTTGCATGCTGTCTCACCTTGCCTGACCTTCCCTTGCCGTATTGTTTAAGAGGTTGTTTCACTTTTGCCCCCTCGTGGGAAGTGTTTTGTTCGAAGCCTTGTTTTGTTATCGTGTCTTGTTTTCCCCATCATGGGCTTTTGTTTGTTTTTGTTAATAAATTCTTGTTTCATGTTTACCCCGTACTGCTGCCTGCATCTGGGATCTTCCTCCATGTCCCTCCCCTGGCCCTGACAATAGTATATTGGGTCTTCAAATTACCTTAACTTGCAAGTTAAACTGTACATTTATTGTACTCTGTTGTCATCATCAGCACGACATGCCTTGCTTAAGGAAGTGGTGGTGCACAGTGTTGCTGGAGAATTTTGGGACTGAAGGGTATCAATGTCTTTTAAAATCAAGATAAATTCAAGATGATAATATCAATAATCTGCAAGGACAGCAAGGTAAAAAAAATTTTTTTATATTTATATTTACTACAGCCATGGCCGGAGGTTTAGCCACTTTACAAGACAGGGAATAGAGGTGGCTAGGGGAAGTCTGGACCCAATTTTTCGCATCCCTAGGAAAAGAAAATGTGAGGTCATCATGGTAAGAATTATTGCAGAATTTTACAAGCACAAACACTTGGTGTAATGTAAATGTTCTTGTGCTTTACATGTACAAAGCTATTATATAATATGCATCTCACTCTCTTCATTTAAAGGAACCTGCCCTTTCAATTCCATGACTTGAAGAAGCCATGCGGAGTAGAGTCTTGTCTGGAGGGAAGGGGCATTTTGCAGGCATATACTTTGGGGACAGACATAGGACACAATCCTAAATACATCAATATAGAAATGTACGTACACTCATTTATAACCTTTCCATGTATTGATGTTCTTGTTGTTATGTCTGTTTTAAACATTAATCCAAAGTATCCATGAATGAGTGTATAACTACTGGAATTATTAGATTTATAGTAACTCATTTAACCAAGATGATATGTAGATCATGTTTGGTGTCTATGAGCTACATTTGTGACGTTCTTAATGTTGATGTTTGTTGTGTTTTGGTAACTCTTTTCATATTAGTTTTATCAAACTCTTAGAAGTTTTCTTAGTGAACATCCGATCAGCTTTCACATGCAAAACACCATCTGAAAGACAAAGACCATTAACTTTCCCTCCAAAGTTGCCATCTCCTGATTGGATCAGTCACGTCTGTAGGATGTGACATCCTTACAGTTTAAAAGAGACCACGAGAAGAGTCGCTTCCTCGCTCTTCAGTTTTTCAGGGGTTTCTAGTTTCGGTTCACAGGGGTTCATCACCCTGCATCTCTAAAGGATGGACTAGAAGAAGACTTCACCCGTACCCATAAGTTTGTGCCAGGCTGCGGCCTTGTCTTTCCAGATACAGATCCACTGCATAAAACTGGTTCCCTCTGACCACATCAGCCAAGATCAACTTGAGCCTCAACAAACTGCATCAGGACACTTTCTTTCTTTTGATGGGCAAGACGTGCAAGTATCAAACTTAGTCTTATTAATGGATGCATAGAGCATCATTAATCCTTTTAACAAAGGTGCTTTACAAGAAGAAACTGATGTTTTGTTCAGGCTATTGATCTTCTGAATATCATATACTGCCATATATCCATGCTCTGTTCTTCTCTCTGCTTCAACTTCAACATTCTTCCAACGCTTAACTGTATGTGTGTGTATGTTAGATTAGTAGGTGTTTAGTCTAGGTAATAAAGTCCTGTTTTATTTCACACGTGACGTTGTTTGTAGTTCATGCTCATAATCCGGAGTCCCTAAACATGCCGATTCTTGCTGTCTGCTCATATTGCTAAGTGATTTCCCCACATCATGAATTTGATCCAGATAAGTATAATTGATCATAATCAATTGAATTCATCCCAATTTGGGCTGATATTTGTTTCCCTTACAAAGGGTGGTGGAGAGAATATCCATCCATCCATTTTCTACCGCTTGTCCGAACTACCTCGGGTCACGGGGAGCCTGCGCCTATCTCAGGAGTCATCGGGCATCAAGGCAGGATACACCCTGGATGGAGTGCCAACCCATCGCAGGGCACACACACTCACTCATTCACTCACGCACTCACACCCTACAGACAATTTTTCCAGAGATGCCAATCAACCTACCATGCATGTCTTTGGAGGTGGAGAATATATTGCTTATAATTGTGATCAAAGCTCATGATAATTTTTACAAATTTGGTGAAGAATAGTGTTTAAATAACACTGTTCCTCATTGAATACACTACACAAGACACAAATGTAAAGGCTACAATTTAAATTGGCTATTAAATTAAAGTTTAATGTGGTGGATCAAAATTTACATGTTCCATTTGTTATTTGCTGACCTAAAAATTGTAATGCCAATAATTAGGTACAGCCAACAATTGTGAGACAGCATGGAATTGGGTGCAGAGCCACAAAGATCTGTTCATTGAGGAGGTGACGGAGCCTGCCTTTTTGCGGTTGAGTTCCAACGAATGTCGTGAGAGATGTGGTTGAACGGACAGAGTTAGGAAGAATGTTCCACCAGGAAGGAGTTGTGAATAAGAATGAGTGGGAGAGTGATTTACTGCCCTTATGGGAAGGCAATATAAGACGCCGCTGGTTTGCTGAATGCAGGGATCTTGATGGGGTGTAGGAGTGCAGGAGGGTGTGAAAGTAAGCCGGAGCAGATCCAGTGATAGTCCTGTAGGCGAACATTAGTGACTTGAATCTGATACAGGCTTCTACCGCTAGCCAGTGGAGAGAGATGAAAAGGGGAGTCACGTGAGCCCTTTTGGGCTGTTGGAAGACGAGGCGTGCTGCTGCGTTCTGAACCAGCTGGAGCGGTTTGATAGCCTTTGCAGGAAGACCAGCAAGGAGAGCATTGCGGTAGTCCAACCTTGAGATTACCAGGGCCTGGATAAGGAGTTGTGCCGCATGCTCAGTGAGATAGGGTCTGACCTTTCTAATGTTGAATAAGGCATATCGGCATGACCGTGTTGTCTTTGCAATGTGATCATTCAAGGACAGCGGTTCATCAAATATGATTCCGAGGTTCCTGGCTGTTTTGGAATGAGCGATTGCGGTATTGCCAAGATGGATGTTGAGAGCGTGTTGGACCGTAGGGTGTGCCGGAAACACGAGTAGTAAACACAGTATAAACAGACTGTGAAAATATTATTATTATGGAATCATTAGAATGATTGACGTGATGACGACCTCCGGTGGTAGAGGTCATCTTGTGGTAAAAGCCATGCGTTCATTGAAATAAAAACTCAAAAAGAAGTTATCTTGAGACAATGGAAGAAGGTGAGGCTTTATTAAACAATTTCACATGACCGTCCCCCAATAAGTGTTGCATTTGTGAAAGAGGAAAACGAGCATACTGTAGCTTCTGATATACATTAGGCAACGTTTTTTCCATTACACTAGATGTCCTAAAAGCCATGTTTCACATTGAACAGAGAGTTTGCTTTTTCAATATGTCTACATCAAGAGCTGTTGATTTCATTGGTGAGGTGGTGAAAAGAATAACAACACACCCTTATAAAACAAAATGTCTTTATTTGGAGGCGTATGCTTTTTGTTATTAAAGCGCTACGGCCTGTGAAAACATCAATATGATTCAAACTCGATAAATACGGCAGATTACCAAAAAAATCAATTCAACGTTTTCCTCACTTTCTCGGGTAATATTGAAGATTCACACAAAAATATAGTCCACTTTTTCCCCCAAACCCGGTTGCACAGAGCGTTTTAAAATCGTAGACGTGTTTCAAATCAACACGGATCCCCATTTTAATGCACATTCCTCGTATTATTGTGCACGGTTCGTGTTATTTCAAATGAGCACTTGTTTAAAATGTGGTTACCTTCTGTCTTAGATTTCCCAAAGCCATGTCTTTTAACCCTTTAAGCCTCAACCCTGGGATGTGACACCCACTTTTTCTAATCCAAAACTGCTGATGGGAAGTCTCACCCTACGTTTAGAAGATCTTGTTTTACTTAAAAATATGTCTCATTTTGATTTGAACAAGACATCAACAATGGAAGACAGCAACTGTCGTCAGCAATCATTGTGATTGTATAGCACCATCCTTAATAAACCACATAACAGTGTCTGATCGGCTCACTTCAACACCTCTGTTTGCCATGAGCACGTTGAGATCATCAATAATCAACATTGCAAATGTGGAATAATGATCTCTATCAAATCCATCCCTGGAAATCATTCATTAATACTTTTGTTCACAGAGTTTGGTTAATGTAAACAGGATTAGAAATGTGTACAATTGTTTCACTTTTGCGCGTCGCATCTAAAAAGTGGATTTGTAAATACTTGCATTTTACGTCCGCTGATAAGGTGTTTAAACTAAAAATCAGTTTAAGGCAAATATTTTCATATGTCTAATACCGCGAAACAAAGATTATCATCTATCCGACGGTTGCACAGTTACAGCGGTGGTGAAATAATCAATGGCGTTTCGGCCAAAAATTTGTGATGGATTAATAAGCATCATCGCTGTCTTCTTGGTTTTTATCCTGTACACGAGAATGATGGAATGCACGAACAAGGAGCGGATCCATATGCAGATAATGTTTTAATAATACATCCAAAAATAACACAAAGGGTTACAAACCTGGGGCCTGTTCCATAACACAAGATTAGAGTAGGCCTACAAGCCAGGCTTATTTTGTAAGCTGATGTTACATAGGACACATTTTAAACCAAACAAAGAATTTTCCTAGGTTTCCCAAATGTTATCGGTGCACTGGACTGCACTTATTAAGTGTCCATCTGGTCCACATGAAGCAGACTTTTTAAATAGGAAATCAGTACACAGCATCAATGTACAGGTACGGTCCCACTGAGATGATATTGAAGGCTATTCTGTAACACTGATTGTTCTGTACTAAGCTGGACACCAGTGTTCGGTTCATTGCAATTGAATGTAGTTACAATACAATGTTTTATATTTATTATATAATTACATTGTAGTGAGCTACATGTTTAATTTTATTTTAGATGATCTGTGATGCAGATTGCATCATCACAAATGTAGGAATAGCTGGTAAGTTAAAATGACTGTATAAAACGTGGAAACATTTCTTGACTGTTGATGTTACACAGGACACATTTTAAACCAAACAAATAATTTTCCTAGGTTTCCCAAATGTTATCGGTGCACTGGACTGCACTTATTAAGTGTCCATCTGGTCCACATGAAGCAGACTTTTTAAATAGGAAATCAGTACACAGCATCAATGTACAGGTACGGTCCCACTGAGATGATATTGAAGGCTATTCTGTAACACTGATTGTTCTGTACTAAGCTGGGCACCAGTGTTCGGTTCATTGCAATTGAATGTAGTTACAATACAATGTTTTATATTTATTATATAATTACATTGTAGTGAGCTACATGTTTAATTTTATTTTAGATGATCTGTGATGCAGATTGCATCATCACAAATGTAGAGGCCAAATGGCCAGGCTCTGTGCATGACTCCAGAATCTTTCAAGCCTCATCTGTCCATCAGCAACTGGCAAGAGGTATGCTAGTCACTTAACGAATGGCAAAAAGTCTTCAATTTAATTTATACTAAAAAATAAAAATCTTTCTATGCAGGTGAATTCTCAGGAGTTTTGCTGTGAGACAAGGGATACGCATGCCTGCCTTACCTATTGACTCCCTATCAGGAGCCCCAGACAGAGGCACAGCACAGCTACAACACTGCCCATGCACGCACAAGAGGTCGTATAGAGATGGCATTTGGGCTCATAAAGTCAAGGTTCCAGTGCCTAAAGCACCTCAGAGTGACTCCACCTAGGGCATGCAACATTGTAGTTGCTTGTGTAGTGCTCCTTAACATTGCCTGTCTGAGGAAAGAGAAGCAACCAAGGATTGTTGCAGAGGAAGACTGGGGCATTGAAGCAGTATTTGAAGAAAATCAAACAGGCAGAATTATACGAGACACATATGCCAATAATAATTTTGCTGAATATGGTCCAAACCATGTGTAGCCTTTAAAGTTTTTCACTGGCCCCTCAACTTTGCCCTTAATTTAACAGACACACAGAAGTCAAAATCTTTAATCCGTCATTTTCCTTTATTCAGAGTGAAGCTGCCTGTTAGGGGTGAAAACATACAAATAAATGTTGTGGAAAATGATCAAAAAGGTCATGTTTTTTTTTTTTTATGGCATTTCTACGTGCAATTTTCTGTAGTTGTTGAATTTCCAGCTCCAACTTTCTCATCTTCGGTTTTTTATACTGGATGTCAGTATCAATTGCTTCCATTTGTTTAAGGAGGTAGCATTTATATATTCCTTTTATGTTTTCTGGGTTCTGTAGCAACATATATTTAAGTTATTTCATTGAATGCTCTTGGCACATTGTTTTCATTTCTTAATACTCACTTTGTCACATGTGGTCCCAGACTGAGAGGGCTCTAGAACTGTGTCAGCATCCTGCAGCCAATAATATTTGAAAACACATATTATGATCATCTTATCACTCAAGTACATTTTTTAATATATAATACAGTATCACATGGAACCTGTGACTACCTCAGGCATCCTTGAACATACAGACACTGTCTCCTCATCCTCCTCAACTGTGGATGGGCCTTCACCCTGTAACCACTAATTAAACTCAGTTAAACTCATTATTTTACATGACTGTTTTAAAAGCTGTCATACTCACAGGCAGCATGATGTCTGGTGGAGCCATCAAGCACACAGAATCTTTCGTCACTATGAAACCAAACATGATAGAATAAAATATTTTTTTGCCAAAAATTCAATTCAATTCAATTCAAGTTTATTTATATAGCGCTTTTCACAATGTGCATTGTTCCAAAGCAGCTTTACAGAAGCAAAATAAGAAAACACAGAGGTAAAACACAGCACAGTGCATAGTGTTTATAGAACAAGCAAGATCATTCTAATAGATAATATCTAATAAATTAATAAATAGATAAATAGATGCAGTCTCCCGGTGAGCAAGCCAACACTGCCCTGCTGTGGCGAGGAACCAAAACTCCCTTATTGATTGATGGAGAAAAAAACCTCGGGAGAAACCAGGCTCAGCCGGGAGGGACAGATCCCCTCTGACGTGTCATAGCTGCTCTCAGTGACCCCGACCAAGTCACCGAGCAACATCCCCGAGGAAGGGGGGGAGCCCACCGCCCGCGACCCAGGCAATCCCACTCGCCGAAACCATGCACGTCCAGCCCGGTCCCACTCCGCGATCGACACCAGAAAAACAGAGGAACAACCAGAGAAAATAGTAATGGCATATTGGAACATTATTCCTCTGCTGTCTGACATCGACCACAAAGCAAGACCATCCAGACCCACACAGCCCCAACAAATAGAATCCCCCCAACCACAACCAACGAGCCCCCCCCCCCCCCCCTACGAACATCAGCCCAGCAACCCCCAATCAGGGCCACTGAACTCAGCTATAACTTCAAACTGCTGACATGTGATGTAGTTTAGCATTTAATACCAAGCATTGTAACTTTTAGCATTAATGTGACAAGTATTCCATCTTTGCTCTCGGTTGGGGATAGAATGGTCTGAGCTGGGATGGTCGCCTTTCTCTTGGGTGGAAATGGAGTTGCCTTAGATGGAGCTGGGATGGTCAGTCAGTCCGCAGCTGGCGTAGTCTCTAAGTCGGGATGGGCATATGATGTCCATCTGGGCCTGGCAGAGCTTTCCCTACCTCGAGATGGGCATCCCGAGGCGAAGGCAGAAAGAAAATAATTAGCGTAGCTGCTGTTCATTTACTATGCATTAGTGAAAGCTTGGGTGAAAAGATGTGTCTTTAATCTAGATTTAAATTGGGAGAGTGTGTCTGATCCTCGAATAGTATCGGGAAGGCTATTCCAGAGTTTAGGTGCTACGTATGAGAAAAAAAGCTTCATTAGCACAAGTACCTCTACATGACATTACTGCTATGATTTACTTAGGCTTCCAATGCCTATGGAAGGAAAGAATAATGATAATAATAAAACACACACACCTTTTATATAGTCACTCCTTATACTAGGTGGTATAATTTCAGATGACGTCCCACCCTCTATTCCCTCAAGGACTGGCCTCCCTTTGTTAATTTCCAATGCCAGCTCCTCTGCAGGAGTGAAGTTGGCTGGTGGTGGCCCTCCCCCAGTGCCAGCAACCTCACTCTTCTTTTTAGCAGCTGCAATTAAAAAAACCTTATGAGACTGAACAGTTGTAACTTCAAGCTGGCTATGATCACATATTTACATACCATTAGATTTACTTACCATTCTGAAGAATATTTTTATATTTTATTTTCACCTGCTGCCAGGTTCTTTTTCTTCACTTAAGTTGCTGTTGTGTAAATGTTATTGCAGTTACGTTAATCACACACAAACTTTGCAATGTATTGTGACACACATTTAACGTTGATAATGTATTTTAAATACTGTACACCGCTACTTACGCATTGAGACGATCAGCAATTTCCTGCCAACCTTTCTCTCTTGCTTTGTTTATTGCCGCTGTATTTCCTTTTTTGGTGATTACATCTTTAAATTCTTTAAATCCAATAGCAAACGTTGTTCAGTCGCCGTGAACATCGCTGCTCTTTCTTTACCTTTCGTTGCTATGGTAGCCCACAGTAAATCGATGGATCCATGCTCGACCCTGATGGACTCTTCTGTCCTGCGTGGTCAAAAATTGGAAAGAGGCAACTCTAATAAATGTTGAAGTTTATTGATCAGAAACAGCGCGCTGGGTTGTCTCAGTGTCTTACAAAGAACCAACCCAGTGTGTCATTCTAACAACATATTTATAGTGTGTATGTGAGAGGATGTATCTTCTTTCTTCAGGCGGTGCCTCCCTCTCTTGATTCAATCAGCTTCGTTCTCCTTTGTCTGCAAAACATCATATGACACCCCACAACACCCAAATTCTGCATAGCTAAGTACTCAGATAATGATATGTGTGTGCATGCACTTCTTTGTTCCACCTTTGGTCTTTGACCCTTTAATTTATTGTCTGCACTCACATTCCTAGAGGCACCAATCAGCATTATCTGCTGCTTCCCAATCTTTGTACACAAGGCTACACACACACACACATACATACCACATCCTGTAGCAAACACATTCCAATCAGCCCTTAACTCCTCAGAGTTTTCTGCCTAAACATTTTCATTAAAACACACACATATTATGTTCATCAAAACTGTAATAAAGAATAAACATTTAAACGTAATAAAACGTATTAAAAAAACTCCTTCAATCCCTCTCTTGACCTCTGAAAGAGGTCACACTTCATCATTGTCATCACCCTCATCATCCGTAAATAGGTTGTTAGACAACAGTGGCATACTGTAAGGGGGGGGGTGAGATCTTTCTTTTCTATTGCAGCCACAATTAAACGGTTACATAATGATCTGATACATGGAATACAGCAACATCCACAGGTGACCAAAATTCCCATGAACACAGCAATAGACACAATTATAGACATTATCAGTGCTTTCCATTTACCCAAGGCTCTATCCAACCAGTCCCCAATGGGATTGTCCACTCCAGAATGTTCCTTCATTTCAGCTGATAACGTTCGCAAACCCTCTAATGCCTTGGTGACTGAACCATCTGGCGCTGTGTTTATTGGGGATAAATGTACAGCAAAGGTCACCAAACATATGACATACCCCACCTTTTTCTGCCAGTAACATATCCAATGCTATCCTATTTTGTACAGCATCAATGAAGTTGGTGCCAATTGGTCTTTTAGGCCATCAATAGCATCACGTGTCAAGTTGGCTAACCTCATAACATTGTAATGGACGTAATTTATTCTATCTACATTTTTGTTTGGAGTGACAGGAAAAATCATTGAAATGATAGGTATATTTTCAAACCCAGCTGCTACTTGGTCCGCTAATTTATACTCATCTGGTACTCCCCGTGGGACTCCTATGGCATCTATATATGTGGGGCTGTTAAGAGATAAGTCTATGCTCCTTTTCCTGATAACATGACGTCTCCGTCTTCTGGTCAATGCTGTGCCCTTATCTCCTTTTATTTCAACAACCTTTTCCCCAATTAATGTTAATGGTGCCCCTAGCCTTACCATTGCACATAAACCTTTAGTGTTAGGCGGCACTCTGGTAAACAAACGTCTATCACCACAATAGTAATAGAGGCCTGCTCTAGCCCATGGGCCTATCAATGTTCCATTATCCGCTATGATGACCTGACACCAAGCTACATTAATCTGTCCATAATTGGTGGATGCTTGATTAGATGTGAAATTAAAACAAGTGTAATTGTTTGGCCTTGGTACAAATGGGCCAGTTATACTGTTATTAGTAATAGGTGGAAATATAGCTGCCAATGTGGTACAATTTGATGTTGCACGCTGTCTTGTCAGAGACAACATACAGTCATAACCCCAAGTATCATTTGGATATAGAGGGGCTGGTTTCAATATGCAATCTAGGCCTAGCACCGGCACATGCTATACAGTCATCTAATTTCTGTTCTTTGGCGGTGTTTATCAACCATTCTAACCATAGGTTTGTTTCCCCGTATCCTGTGGCTCTCTCTATTATATCTTCAGGGGTTAATTTAGTGTAGTCTACACCCATCATCACCCCGTGATGCCGTTTAACTGACACCTCAGTAGCATTTGTCTGATTTGTTACCATTGGTTTTGGGTCTTCCATTACTATTTTTATCAAACCCATTGGATCATTTCCAGACATCTCCGCCCCCAACACTAACCACACATCTGTGACATTATTTCCACCCCTTTTCCTTGCCCCCACCTTTTGTGGTAGGTATGGCCACTGTGAAATTGAAATTGTGATTGTATTTTGTGTGTGTACTATAATCCCTTTATTTTTACTCTATCCCATAAGTTCTGATCATCCTTCTGTGGGCCGGGCTTCCATGATCCTGTGTAAGCCACCACCTCTGACCATGATCTACACCATATCCTCGTTCTCGTTCTGCCCATAGGTTGTGTGTCTACACGCCATAGAAGAAAAACCGCTATCTGTACACACATAAACGTCATATCCCCTGTATGAACTATATACCCCCCGCAATTTATCACCTGGCACAGATCAAATGTATACGCCATGGTAGTATTGGCCTGATACCTCAATTCCACTCCCCCGTATCTTGTCAGACACTTGTCTGATGTTGATGCCACCGTGTCCCGTTTTGGTCTAGTAATATTTTTGTTGGCCTCTTGCAACTTCTCGATACCAAAAATTATACTCACTATGGTGATTGAGACGACAACGAGCAGTCCCATACACGGCCAATTTTCCCACAACTTCATTTTAACCTTGCCGTGTTCCCCAATTACTGAAACAATGACATATGTAATACACTGTGGTTTTAAGAACCTAACCTATCACTTCTAATAACGTAAATTGAAAATCAAATGTAAAGTTATAAAAAATGATAGAAAATTAAAATACTCATATAAGGGAAGAAACAATCAAAACTGATTGTTTGTAAAACAGAAAATGATTAAACTGAATAAGATGATTATAATGAATATATATATAACTTTACTTAAGATATTCTGGACTCTTTGGAAATCTAATTTGTCCAGGCCACACCACAGCCAGGGTACAGAAACATTTTCCACTCTGTGTTTTTACACACCAGTCTCTCATATGTGTCAGGCTTTTAGTGAAATTTTCATAAGTGGGGAGGTTAGTACACTTCACTTTTGTGATTAAGTGAAAGATGGCTCTACCGTCTTCCTCGTGGGTCACTGCACAATCACCCGTTCTTTTGTTTTGTTGTCTTACTTTCTCCACCCTATACCTATTTTTAAATGTCACTGCAATACCTGCTCCATATGCACAGTCTTCACTTACACAATGTGCTAATGGTTCACTCTGTCGGCTTGAAAAAATGTCACCTTTTTTGTGCTGAATTTTCAATTTTCAATTTTCCTGTTGTTGTCTCTGGTCTCTCAATACCCTCCCTCTCTTGGACCTGGCTACTCAGGTCCACAGATGTCTCAGCGAGTGACCTGTTTGGTGGATCACAGTTAACACAAGAGGACAAATGATACCAGGTGTCGCCTTTTCCTGCCAGGCGGACACAGTGTGAAGTTCTGTCAGTTACTCTCAAAGGTTCGCTCCACCTTGCTTCATTCCATTTCCTGCGAAATTGCTTCAGGCGGACCCACTGTGAAAGGGGAGGAAGCGGTTCTGGCTTACTGAGAGGTGGTGCCTGCTGAGAGAAATGTTTGATCATTGCAGTTAATTTGTCAAAATACATGCCCTGTGAACTTTGTATACAGCAGTCAGGCTGCAATGGCGTTGATGGTCCTGGAAAAGGTCTACCTGTAAACAGTTCAAAAGGTGTAAAGCCAGAAATTCTGTTAACAGATGCACGGACAGACATTAATGCAAGTGGAAGAGCTGATAACCATGTCAATTTGGTCTGTGCACAGATTTTAGCCAATTTAAGTTTTAACGTCAAGTTCATTCGTTCAACCTTTCCTAAGCCACTTTAAATTTTTTCCTTCTTCAACATGTCTTTTGAGTCTTACCTGGGCTCTTTTCTCCATGTCCCTAACTTTTGGTGCCAACTTAATCAACATTCTCTCGGGATTCTCCCAACCATTTTCAATACATATCTGACTCCATTTACTTTCCCAAACTTTCTTCTCTTTTTTATGATTTTTTGGCTCTGATTGCGCCATTAACATATCTACTACATTTCCCCACTGCGTGGTAACAGGGGTACACCCATACTCCTCACATTCTTTCTCAAATTCAGACATTTTCATACAGCAATACAAACACACTTATACAAAATTACAATTTCCTATACTAATGTGCCGTAGGACTTCAACCCAAGGTCTTCCTACTGCTGTGGCCTCTCACCCACAGTCTTCTATTTAATCTGCCGTAGCCCTTTAATCTACGGTCTTACCTGCTGTGGGCCTCTCACCCACAGTCTTAATTTACTCTGCATGCCATAGGATTTTCACAAAACACCTATGGTCTTTACACACCTGCGGTCTTAACTACTGCTGTGGGCCTTTAACCCACAGTCTTCTAATTTAATGTGCCGTACTCTTAAACTACGGTCAGCTGTGGGCCTTTCATCCACAGTCTTCTAATTTAATGTGCCGTACTTTTAAACTTTGTGGGCCTTCATCCACAGTCTTTTTATTTAATGTGCCGTAGTTTTAAACTACGGTCAGCTGTGGGCCTTTCATCCACAGTCTTTTTTTATTTGATCACAGATATCAACACTATCTATTAAATGGAACGGAAACATATCAAGTTCAACACATGAAATTTAGAGTGTCCAATATGCAGAAGTTCGTTTAAAAAACCGGTTTCTGCTTACCTTTTTAATTTTGGTCGACCGTATATTGAACCCAAATCGTTCCGTGCCGGATTTTCGGTCCTTGCCGAATTCTACGACTATCCTTAGAGCCTTTTTTCTCCAATCACGTCGGGGTCACCATTTGATGGACTCTTCTGTCCTGCGTGGTCAAAAATTGGAAAGAGGCAACTCTAATAAATGTTGAAGTTTATTGATCAGAAACAGCGCGCTGGGTTGTCTCAGTGTCTTACAAAGAACCAACCCAGTGTGTCATTCTAACAACATATTTATAGTGTGTATGTGAGAGGATGTATCTTCTTTCTTCAGGCGGTGCCTCCCTCTCTTGATTCAATCAGCTTCGTTCTCCTTTGTCTGCAAACATCATATGACACCCCACAACACCCAAATTCTGCATAGCTAAGTACTCAGATAATGATATGTGTGTGCATGCACTTCTTTGTTCCACCTTTGGTCTTTGACCCTTTAATTTATTGTCTGCACTCACATTCCTAGAGGCACCAATCAGCATTATCTGCTGCTTCCCAATCTTTGTACACAAGGCTACACACACACACACATACATACCACATCCTGTAGCAAACACATTCCAATCAGCCTTAACTCCTCAGAGTTTTCTGCCTAAACATTTTCATTAAAACACACACATATTATGTTCATCAAAACTGTAATAAAGAATAAACATTTAAACGTAATAAAACGTATTAAAAAACTCCTTCAACCCTCAGGGCTTTTAAACAATAGCGTGCACGCGCAATTATCTAGGCTATGTAAACCTGATTCAAATTAGTAAGATCACATGATCTTCAATTTACTGTTATGGAACCAATTTCAGCGTGGATGTTTAGATCGGCTATGTTTAGATCGGTTTTGGACTTTAATCCCCGCTTTTCTTAGCGTCTGTTACAGAACAGGCCCCAGGTAGGGAACACGAGGGAAAAAGACATACAATTGATACATGATAACGAGACAAAGAATGATGGGAACTGGAGTCCTTACGAAACAGACAGAACACTGAGTGGAATGGCGCCATCAGGTGGCGAACAGAGGTGCCAGCACCAGGGCGTGACACGTGACCTGCGGTGAGAATAAAGGAAATTATGTGTCAGTTATGATGTCACCCGTGATGTCACCTTGTGTGTTTTGTCACCTTAAATATGCAGCCAGCCACAGGCTGTTTGGCCAGTGAATCTCCATCCATGTCTTTAAACGTTGTGATGGTGACGTACAGATCAGCGTCATCCTTCCCACCTCAACAACACGAGGTGGTCTTCTCCTGGCAGTTTCACTGTCGGCCGTCGGGTGCCTGAAAGAAGTCCGTTAACTTCAAGTGTTGGCCAAAAGTCATTCGGATAAAGAAGGCCGTTTTCAAGCCTTTATTCCAATAAATGGTCTCAAAATGTGATTTTAGTGTGTTTCATTTTCCTACTGCAACACAAACACACATGGCAAAGGCTGTGACAAACTCACATTCCGTTTGTGGGTCAATGCGCAAATCTCTTCCTCCATGGTAGCAGGCGACCCACAGATGCCCTCTGGGGTCTGTGCACATGCCGTCTGGTATGTCTTCATCGGGCTCTACCCTGTCAACCCCCTCTGCGGTCAGCTTGTGGTTGATGTGGTAAAAGATGTGGTGATCCAGTGACCGGTCCAAACTGTTGGAGATGTCCACCTGGTCTGAATGATGAACGGTCAGGATAAAGCGTGTACAGAGACCCCTGCTTCCTCTCCACCACGGCCGGTGGCAGTACTAGTCCCACGGTACCCGGACACGGTGGGTATAATAAAATCAACCGCGATACATCACACGTTTACGTAACTATACACTTAGCATACAGCAAACCCTAATTCACTGTATTATCGCAGAGTCACCCAACCAAATTGTATTTTCTGAGTATTTACCTGCAAAAAACCTCCCAGGTGGATCTACTTTTACATCACCGAAGCGAGCGTTGGGCTTTCCTTGTCCAGCTGAGCAGCTGTTGTAATGCAGTGCATGGCCCGGTCACCAAACGCAAAGCGCATTCCCTGCAGGATGACGTAACCGCCTGCCTTCCACACCACAGACCCTACAGGTTTCTCCGTGACTGTAAAAACACACAATGCCTTTATACACAGGAGCCTTTATCTCATAAAACACCAACAAACTTTCAGATGCCTCACCTGTAGTGATACTCTCCTCATGACCAGTGAGAGAGCTCGACCAGCGGACCCACCAAAGACTGGCCTTTTTCCTCCCGGACAGGACTCTCTGTGAACTGTCCCTTTCCATTTTGAGCACAGACCGGACATGGACTTCTTAAGGTTGTAAACACTTGGGAGTTCTTTTCAAAAAGAGGAAATTAAAGGATAAAGAAACGGACAAATTAAGTGTTCGTGTATCAGAATTGATTGTTAAATACGTTTTTCGTTGTATTTTCACTGATCTACCATAACGTGTAAACCGACGTTGAAAGTCACACAGTTTACCGTGAACGATTTAATTCATCATTTTCTTAGACAAGTGAATTGACTCGGTCACCATTCACAACATGCACGCATTTGTACCTAATCTTATCCTCAATACAACCCCAAACACGTCTCCGTGACTGTCTCGTCGTCACACTGCTAACACAATCGCAAACTACATCACATGTGTGTCATGTGTCATGCTTACACCTGCTCTCAGCCTCGAACAGGCCATGGGTCCGGCATGGGCGAGACGAGCTCGCAGCCTCGCAGCCTAGACCTGCACACACAGCTCCAACTCGTGCAGCTGATCTCCGTTACACGGGAATCAAGCAAATGACGTGCTTTTCATCTAAAACGGTGTTTAGTAGTTTGCTTCGGTGGATCCTGTCGCTCAACGCGTCCATCGTTAACATTTTAATGCTTAGTTAGCCATTTATACGTCGCGCGTTGCACTCTGTCTCCTTCGATTTGATTGGTCGCGCTCGGCTCTGTAAGAGGAAGGGATACAGCCACGGCCGGAAGTAGTGCAAAATCTCGCCATATAATTCCAATAAATGACATTAGCTAACGCCCACCCCAATCCTAAACCTAACCATACAATTATAAAGCGACTCTTTTGTAGCGTGACACAAATTATACGGTATTGATGTGCGCATGCTCAGCGGAGGTAGCCGTGTCACTTATATTATGTAGAGAAACAAACATGTACAGCACAGAAATGTGTAACGTTGCACATTTGCGTGGTAACGTTATCTTATTAACATTTGACAACACGATCTGTACAAATTAAACCAAATGAACGCTTCCGTTGCGTTACGTCTAATCTTTAGCATTACGACCGTTCGTCAGTAGGTGACGTCACTGCTTCCGCTCGATCACCCCTGCACTCTAGTCTTTGACGCGACGACCACATGCTTTAGTATCAGACTCGGCATTAAACGCCTTACCTGTCAATCCATTTGTGTGTGAGGGATTCCAACGATGTCAACTTATTAGACAAACACAACACGATGTATATACTACAAACATCTATAAACGATTGAAATACTGCTTGGTCTGCAGTTGGAGAGCTGCCATTGGCTGTTGACTTGAATAATTAATGAGCGAGGCCTGTCACGGTAGTTCTTTAGCTATGTTCGTTTATAAATATCCTTGTGTTTCGAGTTCCGCTGTGAACAAACGGGTATATAATAAGTGTTCTGTCTGACTCATGTTCCCAACGTTAAACGTAAATGTAAATTTGCCAGCTACCGTCGTCGAAAGTAGCAGCGCCGATGCGCAGTATAAATAGACTCGCTCGAACATTTCTCTCAGTCGGGCAAGAGAGCGCCGCCTTGGCAAAGCCACATGCTACTAGAGTCGCTAGTCAAGGCACGCATTGCACCTCTGAGCCCGACTGCTGATGCGCGTTCGGTTCGCCGGCGCGCATCAGCTTTTGTTTCTTGCAAGTGTATAAAAGACAGCAATGATTCCTTTATTATGCATGCTATCATGTTTTGGGGTGGGTTTGTTGTGTGTTAGCTAGCTGTACTTGTGGACTTGCTCTGGCTTAAATCAAAACAAACCAACTGCAGTTTGATTGATGTTCATCGGAACACACAATAAGAAAAAAACATGATGTGTTAACTCATTCTGGAACCAATCACTTCATGTGTAGCCTACATTTCGTCTTCAACATGTTCAAAAACCATAGGCTGTGTATGTAACCGGTCCTACTCGCAGCGCTCTGCGCGGGCCTCGAACCGACGTCGGTCCGTATGGGAGACGGGCAGGCACTCTAACGAGGAGGCTAAAGACCGCAGCCTCTAGAGCGTCTCTGTTGGCCGGGAGTGAGGTTTACATATATATTAGTTCAAGAAAGTTACTGCAAGAGTTAAGTGAATAAGTGAGTATGCAAAACAAGCCTTTTTTAACGGCACTCCCTGAGAAATTAATCTTTGCATATTAATGCATACGAATCGGAACGCACGACAAAAAGACACGAGTCTTATAAAAAAGACAGTATAAAATGAGTTTAAAAGTACTTGTTGAATTGTTTAATAACACACTGTTAAAAGTGCTGCACAAGCAAACCGAATTGAATGTTGTTTGGCGTTGTATAAACAGACTGTGAAAATATTATTATTATGGAATCATTAGAATGATTGACGTGATGACGACCTCCAGTGGTAGAGGTCATCTTGTGGTAAAAGCCATCCGTTTCTTGAAATAAACACTCAAAAAGAGGAAAACGAGCATATGTAGCGCAATGAGTGTTTTGTATTGCACTTCTGTAATGCGCTTTAGGAGATTGAAAAAGTAGATGTGATGCAGCGGGAGCTTTTATAAAGAATGTTGTCTCAGGATACACCAGTAGATGGCGGTGGAGCGGCGCGGGGATCGGAAAACAGAACTCGCGTGAAATCTCGTGTGAAATGTAGAGCTATTTAACAGCATAGAGGGAAACAGATGGCGTCTCACAGGTGACGGCCTATATGTAGGGAAGGAAGGTATTGTGGCCCCTATCACCCTTACTGCTGAACAGTGTTGTATAAAGTACTAGAAAGCAATACTTGAGTGAAAGTACAAGTATCGTACTAGAAAAAGACTTTGGTAGAAGTAAAAGTTACCTTTTACAATAGTACTTAAGTAAAAGTCTTAAAGTATCTGATATATACTGTACTTAAGTATCAAAAGTAATTTTCTGATATTTAATGTACTTAAGTATTTGAAGTAAAAGTTTTTTTTTTTTTTAAAGCAAGCGGTTAGAACTTTGATTGTGAACTTTATTGTGGCTTTCTTATAGTAAAGTATGAAGCATATTCAGGGTATCTTCTTAAAGTCACAAACAGTTGTCATTTGACTGTTGAACTTACTTGCAGTTAGATAATGTTTATGAAACTATATTTCCATCAGTGATAACTGTTAACTTAAAACGTGTTAACTTAAACGTCACCATATTATCTTGATTCAATAACATAGAATTATAAACAACACTCAGACTGCCACCCTTAACACCTAGGCAATAACACTATTAACTGGTACAAACTGCTGTTGTTTGTGTTTTGCCTGTAACGTTACTGTACTTGTGTTATCGTTTATCTCCCACTGCATCAGTCGCGATTTCTTTAAGACTGCAAGGGAAGCTCAGCTTCCCCTATAATTGTCAAAAAATGAATGGTCAAATATATGTACTATTATGTTAACATTTTATTGACTAAAAATGCGTTAAACACGTTCATCTCGAACGAAAACAATTTCGTTCAGAATCAGCTACTTAGGTCGGCTGACTCGATTTCCTTCTCATTCATTCCCGTAACGTACAGTGCATTACTCTGTTGAAGCCCAGCGTCCATTGACTTCAATGGGGCTGCTTTAAACAGTTTTTTTCAGTGCTTAGAAACAAGACGGTCATTGGATAATGCTGCGATTATGTCCCGCCCACGGACGCTCAGCGTCTCTGGGATGAATGGAGGAGTGGGCTGGCCCGGACTCCGAGCGTCTGCGTGATGATTGGAGGGTCTGTTGCGGCAGCTTCTCGCAATGCAAAGAGACGGTTGGTGTGGGCGTGGGCGTGGGCGTGGTCTTCAGATTATGACGCGTATCACTCTGTGTCTCCATTTCCAACTCAGTCCCATCGCGGATTTTGCATGTGTAGTCTAAAGACAAACTGCTGCAACCTTCATCGTATATTTCACACAATTTCACACCACATTCATTGTTTCAGTTTAACATAATTCCCACATTTCCTCCCGTTGAGTTAAATATATATATATATATATATTAGATCGTTTGTTCATTAATTCATATAGTCTGAACTAGCCAGCTAGCAAACTGCACACGATGGCAGACAGTGCTAATATTGTCGACCTGATTTTGGCAAAGCCATTAGAAAGTCTTCCTTACGAGGAGAAACTTAGAATTAAACAGCAGGGCAGATCAACACCTAAGATTGATTTAGTGCAAAAGATAGGGAAAAGTAACAGGTCTTTTCAGCTCTCCTGGTATGACAAAGTTAGCTGGCTGACTGGAAGTGCTGTGAAAAAGAAAATGTACTGCTGGCCATGTCTCTTGATGAAACCATCTCATGGATGTGTTGTTTGGTCAAAATTGGGGTTTGGAGATCTGTCAAACTTTGACAGGGCATATAAAAGGCATGAAAATAGCAATGAACATGTGAGTGCATGTGCAAGATTAAATGGACAATTTTTATGATTTAGGTCGAAAATGAGCTTCCCCTCTTTAAAAGATCAGCAGCCGCCACTGCACTGCATGTACCTTAAGTTAGTTAGCTGCTCTACTAAGAAAAAATCAGCCAACTCATTGTGTGGCAATAAAAGCACTGTGACTTTGATCAACAATGCAAGCGTACATTCACAATTTATAAAACGGATAGTTCAAGTCCTTGATTCTGATTGGTTGAGCCGCGTTCAAAGCCGTTGAAAATTACTCAACAAACATACAGCTGTGACCGCATTACATAAGTGTTACTGCGCAACTGCCATTTGTGATGGTTTGTTTGCTTTGTTGCTTGGTAACCTCTTTGGAACTACATTGCTTGGCGGAGGAATACATGTGTTATAGCGTTATATTTTTTTGTTGCTGATGTTTATTTTATGAAAAAAATTTATATTAAAATTAATATTTTAATGGAGTAACCGTTTTATAAAAGCAAAAAGCCCCTTGAAGCCGTGTTTTACAGTGGATTTAGAACAGCTAAGGGGGTTCTAACATGTGCGCCATGTCAATTAACGTTACTTAGCAATGTTAACAAGCAGACGTTAGCCTGGCCATCACGTTAGCCAGATATCTGATACGGCTTATGATAACTAATGTTGAATCACATTGACATTGTGGCTTTACTGAATAACTATTCATTTAACCTACCTCGATGTGCTTCTTCAAGTGGACG